>JAECUM010093172.1:0-48711 GCA_016617855.1 Megalonaias nervosa
ATATATATATATATATATATATATATATATATATATAAAAGTAGACGATACATTTTTGTCTAGTTCAGGACCGGTTATTAAACTTAAAATTTCTTATAAATCCAGACTCAACTACCCTTTTCAGACTTGGCCCAGTAATATTATGTATCACACTATGTGCGTATACTACATGTGACATATAGCTCTAAAACAAAATATCTGACCATCGGATGGCGGGACTAAATCGAGTTTTCCCCACGCTTAGCTCTGCACGACGACGATATTTCATCGACACCAAGGGCGGGGTTGAAAACGATTCCCCCCGCCTCCCCCACACGTGCTCTAGAGCATTATCATCATAGTCATCGTCATTAATTATTATTATTATTATTAGTAGTAGTAGTAGTAGTAGTAGTATGCTAGCAGTGAGTCAGCTCGGTGTGTGCCGCTGTTGTTAGCCTTATATGCAGGAAATCGTGACTGCACTGAGGATATAATTTTAAATTGAACAAAGTCTGACCAATGTAGCAAATTTCTTTCCAAAATTTATAACGTACGTCAATTTATAATCCATGAAAAGATCGCGTATTGTATAACAGGCCATATTTCTTCAATAACTGGCGTCTTTATTGTATTTAAGAAAAGTGGAAGTATTTGTACAATGTCTTTAATATGCATTTCATATTAAAATAATTTCAGATACAATGGCAGACAGAGAAACAAATGAGGCAAGATCCAAACTATCAGTGATCCTCATGAAACTATTCTATCAAATCGGGATCAACAAAAAGATGAGAAGAAGGAGACGGTACAGCTTCATACAGTATGAGGAACTAGATATGTTCATAGACGGTACAACTACAAGTTTCTTCGGAAGTCAGACTGAGGGATCTACCACACCGGGTCTGAGATCAGACATTGACCAAGTAGTTTACGTCGTGAATACTCTTGCTGTTAGAGACGTGCAAGATGGTGTGCCTGGAATAAATAATTTTCTGATGGTAGCAGATGATAATACCTATCCCGGATACTATAAGTTACAGTTGCTGCATCCTTCGTCACTGGAGCCTCTACATGTGGGAAACGTTGTGGAGTTAAAGGATGAAAATGATATATCCGCAATAGACCGTAACCAGCGCGTTGTTATGAAGCCTTGGAGTTTTACTTATGACGAAGTTGACGAAGTTCACGGGCCGGCTATAACACACTCAAGCGGAGGACCAATGAGCCAGGATTATATCAAGGCCATTAGAGTGAACAGCTGGTTACAAGAAGCTAAGTCCTGGTTAATGAGGCGAAGACACAACAATTGGATCACATCAGCTGAGTTTGATCACTTCCTTACCAAAGAAGCCTTCCTTGTCCCTGTTGGAAATCCACTCAGCGTAGAACAACATTTAGAGTGGAGAATCTCATTTACTGCAGTAGAAAGGGATCTTATGTGGAGACTTAATAATACACAAATAGCTTCTTATATTCTGATGAAAATGATCAATAAATCTTTCATTACACCGGCGGTTGGGGAAATTCTTTCAAGTTATCATTGCAAAACGGCGTTGTTCCATTTGATAGACAATACAGACAGGAAGTTTTGGAAACCAAACAATTTGTTAAGCTGTTTGAATCTAATGCTGAAAACACTTTCGTCATGGGTGGAATCTGGATTTTGCCCAAACTATTTCATAACTAATGAAAATATGTTTCTGGGCAAAGTACAAGGCACATTGAGGAGGCGATTACACAGTTTATTGGTTTATTTAATACACCAGGACTTCAAGTACCTTACTCAGATTGGATTTGATGGACTTGGACAAGCATTCTCTGAGGCCTGTAGTAAACAACAGATACAACCAGATACATTGCATGTAATCTTAGATGCGGTCCAAAGTAGAAATGGCAAGGATTTACATGCATTAACGTTCATGGATGTTACACTACTTCAAATATGTTATAAGTATAAACATATCCTACAGTCTGGTAACTTGGATATGCTGCATACACTAATACAGGGATACCAGGGTTGTAGCACAGTTTTGCAAGACGCGTTGTCTGTACTTATTGCACTTCTCTGTAGTCACTTCGGTTCTCAACTGGCTTCTTCGTGCATTGCAGCAAACCGTATGCGTTGTAGATGTATGGAGTTGGCACACCTGTTCCTTCGAATTGGGGAACGGTCTGACGTCACCTCCGGTAGACTCAAACTAGCTGGATTCTATCTCAGATTAGGATATGCATCTCAAGCTGAAGAAGTACTTACCGCGGTGGAGCAGGACTTAAAGCACTATGTATCGGACATTTCACCCGTGACTTTACAACACCTTCTAGATGAGACCTGTCAGAAGATTGTGTCTGAGGAAATGACCACGGATCAAATTTTTAAGAGTAGCGTAGCTCTATCTGTGCTATATCTTCCGTCAGAAATCCACTGCACTCCACCTCCCCTCTGTTATGAGATGTTCTGGTCAGTAGGTGCTGACTCTGGACTCAGAGATCATAAAACCTGTCTGGAGGTTGACGCCAGACCCTACCTGTACTTCTTACAGCACCAGATATACGCAGCCCTGGGGATGAATAGACAAAGACTGGTGGCATTCCAGAATCTTGCAGTGGCAATAGAAGAGGAGAGAATAACTCACCCGGAGACCAATCTAAAACTACTGGCCTACTGTCTAAGACAAGAGGGGCAGACATACATTGCTTTAGAGTGCCTTCAACAATCTCAAGAAATTAAACCCGAACAAAATTGGGCAATATGGCAAATCTGTGATATTCTGAACGAAACATGCAACAATCAAAAATAGTATTCTGACGGTTGTGTTTTGGGGGGCAACATTATACAATCAATAATAAAGAGGTTTTCAGTTTAATATCTGCGAACTTACGGCAATGCAGTTTTGAATGGCAAAATGGACGGTCTAAAATGTTTGCACTAGAACCTCGCGTGACCATTGGATGGTATATTATTCGAATTGTGATAACAAGGTGTAGTCCATAGAATTATAACTCAGAAAAGAGAAAGGAAACTATTTATCTCTTAGACTAACCATCTATATTATTGAAATATAAAAACACCAGCTAAAAGTCTAATTGTTCATGTCATGTGAGACGGAAAAGGGTACTGTGTGATAAATATGCATTCTAGATCACTTCTCAGTACCCTTCTTAAGAATATGAGTAATGGGGAGAAAGGAGATATACAACTGCAGTAGAACGAACTACTATTGATACTACTACTACTACTACTACTACTACTACTACTACTAATAATAATAATAATAATAATAATAATAATCAGAATAAGAACAAGAAGTAGTAGAATTTCAGCAATCATATTGTCTTAATTTTTATCAATGGTTATCTCTCATATAGGTATTATATACGTCCATCTAAGTTTTATATATCCATTTGTTATGTATATTTAATTTAATTATTTGTTTGTCAGTTTTAAATTTTTTTGTTCCATTATATGCTATTGTAATGTAGCTTTCTTTCCTGGATTTGACATTCTCCAGAAATTCAATTCAGTTTAGTTTGACCTGACTGTTATTGATAAACACCTAATAATTGAAACACTGTATCTAGCTTCTGACCTTGATTCAGAACAAGTGATAGTTTTGGTAAACAACTTTTTTTTATTCTTTCTCAGAGTAAGATTCATTAAGTGGAATCAAGGCCATACCTGGACTACGTGACATCAAGCATGTGTCTATCATTACAAACTTCTAAGTTTTCTAGAAGATTGACCCATATCCGGGAATCTGTTATGCGTCTTAAACTTGTGTATAACTGTTGTCTTTATAGAGATTGTTCAGTCGGGCTTATGACACTTGAGACGTCAAGTTACATTCTGTTGTGACCAGCATGAGTTGAAATTTTATTTTATGGAATTCAGTTGATTCTTTTCCCTGGAAATATATAAGTGCTTGTACCAAAATTCTTGGATAAAGACATTCACTGAATTTATACGGAATTCAACTGGAAAAATTTTTTTGTGATTCAACAAACAACTGTCGACACAACAGCACTTCGTTGGTTACAACAGACATCATCACCTTCCACTTTGGATTTCATCGGGACTCGATCTCAGATTCATTCAGGAATTTTTAATACTAGGACTTCTATTTTTTTAATTCCTGTATTGTTTTTGGATATGATTCGTAAAACCGTAAGTTCATTTTTCTGATTTTTCACTTGGTATTCTAGGGAAATAAATTATTTGTTAAAAGCTTGTTTTCACTCTTTTCTGTTACTTTTTGTAAGATCCTAGACTCGTAACACAGTAAAATAAAGCTCAAGAGACTAGGGAGGTAGAAATTTTAGCAGTAATTGTGAGAGAGTAATTCTTTTCACCACCATTGTACATATATAATTGATAATTGAATTCCAGCTGTGGTCTTGATCAATGTAAATAACATGAAAGTCTCATTTTAATACTACACAAGTTTGAGCCATTGATTGTCAGAAAGGATTAAGTGGATGGTCGCTGCTTTGTTCTAATTGGCTTGCTTTTCGTTTAAGATACACTAATGTGCATTCTGTTTTGATTACGCCAAAGTGATATATATATATATATATATATATATATATATATATATATATATATATATATATATATATATATATATGACTTCGATTTAAATTATTTTGGAATTTTTTATGGAACCAAGAGACTTACCAGATGTGGAGCCAAGTCATTCATAACATAAACATCATAAAAAGGAAAGGACCTAATATAGACCCTTGAGGAATACTACCTAAAATAAAACTCAGAGTAGAAGTATATTTACCCGTACAATCAAGCAGTGATCTGTTAGTTAGGTATGATGCAAACCAAGTACCATAAATTAGCAAATATAGCACGCAGGTTATCTAAGTTTTTCCCTACCACTCACCCACAATCAAGGCACAAAGTTTGAAATAGTAAACGAGTGTAATATTGATTACATAGTTCTGTTTAACATTCCAGGTAAAGTTTTCGAAGTTTAAAGACGATATAATAAAAAGAAAACAAGATCAACATAATAAAATCAGCATATTCAAATTAAATATCTTGCTAATTTATGAAGGGCGGTCTTGTTGGGGCTGATTTTGTTAATGATCACATAATGCTCAAGCAAATCAAACGTTTCTTGTTTTTAAATCTATGGTAGTTATGCTAGTGTGTTCATCTGATTCGATCGCTAGTAGCCACTGATCAATAAGTTTCGTTAAGGCAGTTTGATATTAATATTTTTTGTTGAGTCCTGATTGTGATTTATTGAGAAGTATGAATTTATTATGATATCCGTTGGACAATATTTTTAATGTACAGATAGAACGAATATGAGTTAATAGTTAGATGGGTCTTTCTTTTCATTTCCCTTATGAATTGCGAATACTTTAGCTAATTTCAATGATTTTTGAAATTTTCTGGAAGTGATGATACTGTTAATTATTCAATAAATCAGAGCCGTCATTTTCAGAATTATGGGACGAATTCAGTCTAGATCTGCCAATTTATTAATATCTGTTTTAGTAATAATAACAGTTGTATCAAATAATGTAATTAGGGGGATATTGGAACTAACATGATCTGGTTCGCTTTCATTCACAGAGGCAGTAAGTTTATCAATGTTAGGTTCTGAAAAACTAAATCTATCAGGTTTTGGGAAATATTAGTTAAAAAGAGGTTCAGTTGGTTTACAATGTCTTGGTCGTCGGTGTAACCAGTGCCATTAATTTTGACTTCAAAAGAACTTAAAAGTAATCGATAATTCTTGCAGGTGATTAAAGATGGAGCTATTATCAGAGACTCAAACAATTGTTTCCTTCAATAAAGAACGTTATGTTACACTATAAGGGATTTCATTTTGTTCAGCTATGAATGATAACTGGTAAAGTCGTTATATTAATGTTTGTAGTCTCGTTTACGTTGTGTCTCTGTGATTTTATTAGTATACCATTTTGACTGTTTGATTCTGTAAAACTTGTATGGGAGCATGTCTTTTTAGGAATAGTAATTGAACAGTGATTCCAGCTGGACAAATGATATATGGGTCTGATTTAGAGAATGTTATTGAGCTAATATTTTGCGACTATTCAGAAAGACACTTGCTTTTGCAAATGTTTTAAAGCATCGTAAGTGCAAATGGATTGCTCCTTCTTTCGCTCTGCTGCTTACGAATTGCACAAGTGGGATAGTGATCGCTAAGAGCAAAACAGGGTACGTTAATCTCGTAGAGGTATTCCGGGTGAATAGTGTTGATGTGGTTTATCAGAAAACAGGGTACGTTAATCTCGTAGAGGTATTCCGGGTGAATAGTGTTGATGTGGTTTATCAGAAAACAGGGTACGTTAATCTCGTAGATGTATTCCGGGTGAATAGTGTTGATGTGGTTTATCAGAAAACAGGGTACGTTAATCTCGTAGAGGTATTCCGGGTGAATAGTGTTGATGTGGTTTATCAGAAAACAGGGTACGTTAATCTCGTAGAGGTATTCCGGGTGAATAGTGTTGATGTGGTTTATCAGAAAACAGGGTACGTTAATCTCGTAGATGTATTCCGGGTGAATAGTGTTGATGTGGTTTATCAGAAAACAGGGTACGTTAATCTCGTAGAGGTATTCCGGATGAATAGTGTTGATGTGGTTTATGTACGTTAATCTCGTAGAGGTATTCCGGATGAATAGTGTTGATGTGGTTTATCAGGGTAGCAGAAGAAGATATTACTTTTTGATTACCTGTGAAAGATTGTGCATTATATTATACGAAGCCATTTGTATTAATGTTGGAAATGAAGTCAATATTTATAGTCTCCCAATATCATAAAAAGATTGAATCTATAATTTAGAAGCATAATAATTATCTATTTTTAGCAAATAAGAACAAAATAAAGATGCAAGTAGGTTCATAAAAATAATTAAAGACAGAAATTAATAAATTAACAAAAAAGTCACTGATCCAGTGCCTGATCTAGAAATATCGGAGGGTTGGCGGAAGAAATGCAAACAGGTAGGCAAGGACTATGTGTGACAGAACCTCTGAGAGGGACCCCGGGAATCAAGCCCCCGGATGCTCCCGCATTCTATGCGTTTGCATCATCGGACATCAAAGGATTTTCGTTTTCAGATCGCTAGTTTCTAAATTCACTTATCCGTGCGGTTATCAAGAAATGTGGAGATGCTGATACCATCCATCTCTATACACCTACGTCTGCAATGTCTATGAGTTAATTATATACCATGAAAACGATAACTTCGCTCCGGGATTTGTTTATCTCAAAAAAAAGAGAATTGGCTTCTGTAATCAATGGCCAAAGTGTCATTATATGTAAGACAGCGAACTCTGTGTGACTTTCCCCCTGTTATATTAGCTAACTCGGCATAAAAGTATAATATACATTATAAATTATGTATATAAGCATATGGCATAATCTGATATTTTGCCATGTAGTATGCATACTTCTTGTACAATGTGCATCTGGTTACTATGTGGCAATTTACGTGGAACAATTTAAAGGTTGATATTGTTACTTACCTAAGTTTCATCTTTTGCGTTTATAATAAAGCTTTTGAGCTATAGTCATTGGAGACGACTACAGTTATATTTTAAATTCTTTAAGTCAGTGGCTAGTATAATTGTAAAGTACATGTACACTTCGTCAATAGAATTTCATTCATATCAAGGCTGATCGCTAAGATCAAATCAACAACTAGGTAGGTCAAGAATGGCATGCGAGTATGAAGGGGGTCACCTAAACAATAAGTGGAATTCGCAGCGCAATTGCCATGTAGAGAGCAAGCACGCACGCCATAGCATTTGATTGGATAATAAATCGAAAAAAATGTTCACGACCAAGCTGCTTCGAAAAAGAATAATGCGATTTAAATTGTTCGAGAAATTAATGTGAATCAGATATTGTTTATTTGAAACGTAAATGACACAATTTAATGTTCACATCTCTACGCGACTAGGCTCGTACAAAAGTAACAAAGAAAAGAATGAAGCCAACAAGATTTGTAAATTTAACAGCATAATTTATTTCCCTAGAAAACAAGGTAAAAATATGAAAAAGGACTTACGGTTTATGAATCTAATCCAAAATTAATCCTAGAATTAATGAATACAAATCCTGACAATAAAAAGTCTTAAGTGAATCACAGTTCGAATCCCGATTAAGATCCAAGATGGACGGCGATGACGTCTTCTATAACCTCTTTTGTGTTGTCGTGTCAAAAGTTCATTGTTGAATCACCAAGAATAATAATCCGGCTTTAGAATTCCGAATAATTTCCAATAAATATCTTTGTCTAAGAATTCACATGAACGCTAGATAGAGTCTCCAGGGAAAATAAATTATTTTGAATAAAACCTCAATTCAAACTGGCAACACAAAATAATACCTTTGAGCCCGAATGTATGAATTACGACTGACTAAAAGAAATCTATTAAACGTCACTTTAACTCTAATTACAACGCAGAACGGACAACGTGATAGGGTCACGTGATCACTTAGTCGGAGCACGCAGTAAACTTACACGTCGATTATCACGTACGCAATGGACGAATTCGATTGTACTGAACGAATCTTACTATAAGATTCAATAATATAAAAAGAAAAACAATTGCTTACATCATAGCTGAAAATAGCTCTGAAATCCAGGACATAGATTGATACAAAGTAAACAAGCTACTGCGTGTTTATCAGGCTAAAAAGAACTGAACTGATTTACTATAAAAATTATCAATCAGTAATAAAGTTATGATTACAATAACATGTAATGGAAAAAAACTAACAAACAAGTAATTAAATTAAATATACGTAACACTTCCGCCATAAAAGACAGAAAGATTTATGTAATAGAGCTTTCTTTTTACCATATGTTAATTATACACAAAGTAAAACAAAAATTACATAAGAAGAACTCTTATGAATTATACAAAGTATACATGAAAAAATATTTCTATACACGGGAAAGTTCATCTGCTATTAAACTGTCTTTTCCCTTGATGTGCCTGATTTCAGTATTATATTCCTGTAACAACAAACTCCATCTTAATAATCTTTGATTTTTGTTTTTCATCTTGTCGATGAAAGTAAGGGGGTTGTGATCACTAAACACAACAATCGGAGAAGGGCTAACTAACTATTTGAATTATACTGGCGTGCGCACACAAGTGCATGTACCATTTGTTAATTCCTGCACCGCAGGATGTTAATTTTCCTTGAGGAACGGAATTGTGCCACATTCCCCAGGCGTTAATGCACTCAAGGAGTGCTGTTAATTTTGCCGTCAGGTAGCAGAACAATAAGTTCCATAGCTACCTGGACGTTAGGCCTACATGAGTGGGGATAGTCCCAGCACACACTCATGTTATTCAGTCTAGCTCAAGCATTTGTTGAGTGGGAGTAATGCCATCACTCACTCACCTTTTGGTTGTTTGGCGAGATTTTGTTGGTTGCGCGCATTGCACGCTCATTTGTGGCAGAGGGTGGGGAGGTCCAGGAAGAGGAAAAGGCGACTCCAAGCCTCAGCAAGGTATTCTGGGCTGCCTCCTGGCTGTTGGTCCGCTTGTCTTATGAGAAAAATTTTTTTGGAACTCTGTGCTATTTTTGTTACAGTAGAGATAAGATGTGTTAGAGAGCCTTGGGTGACAGTCAGTTGGTTACCCGTATTTTGTCACCTTGTGTGACTGGACCTAATGGTCCTGGGCTTAGATCACCTTATATGCGATAATTTTGGGGTCTTACTGGGTGTGCCTGTTTTTTAGGGGCCGTTTGGTCTAGGATTTTAGCCTTAGTTTTTTTGGGGTCGATCTTTTGACTAACTGAGTAATTTTTTGCCGCCTTGTGCAGCGGGGCCTGATGGTCGTTGGATTTTTGACCACCTTATATTGTCTATTTGGGGCCATATTGTATTTCCCTAGTCTGCTTATGCTACCACCTTGTGTTGTGGGCCCTGTGTATCCCGATGTTGTACTCTAATTCTAATGGGGAGACTGTCACCGTTCGGTGTGGAGGGGTTGTTATAAGGGGGTTAGTTAGAGTAAAAGACTATAGAGAGTTATATAAGTGGGAGAGAGTAGGGTTTAATATATATATATATATATATATATATATATATATATATATATATATATATATATATATATATATTAGGTTTTTATGTATTTGTTTGGTTAATATTAGTTAATAGTTTCGTTTAATTGACAGTTCTTCTTACGGCTATTTATTTTGATTGAAGGAGGTAGGAGTCTTTGCTGAGTAATCAGGTCCCTGTTTTGACATATCAAGGACCCTACCCCTTGTATTGAGTCGTTGGTTTTCATGATTAGCGGGTTTTTTATGCGTGTGGCTTTATTTTTGGTTGGACAGGCGTCTATGCTGACTAATCAGGTCCCTGTCGACATATCATAGACACCTATCCAGTGTTAATGCCACCCGCACTATATGTTTATTCGTCTGGGGGAGTAGTACCTATTAGTATGTTTTGATTGTGTATTTAGATTTTAAATTTTAACATTTTTATTGAATTGTCCGGCTATTTATTTTATTGGAGGGGGTAGGTGTCCTTGCTGAATAATCAGGTCCCTGCTAGACGTATCAAGGACTCTACCCTATAATTTGAGCCGTTTGTTTACCTACTGGGTTTATTTATGTTGTCTATATGTCTAAAGATTTTTTATTTTTGATTTGTTATTTAGATTTTCCTCTTGAGGTCAGTTTCATTTAAATATTTAATGATGTTCTTATATGTTGTAGTAAGGTTGTTGTTGTTATTACTATCTAGGAACTCTGGGTATGTAAATGGGGATTCGATGTCTTTTTGTGCCATTTGGAAAGTTTTTCTGGCCAATTGGTGTTGTGGGCAATCATTGAAAATGTGTTTTAGGTCCTCTATGGTGCGGCAGTGGTAACAGTTGATATTGGCTGGTTTCGGCCCTAAATATTTACCAAAACTGGCGGCTAGTTTTGTTTTTCCTGTTCTTATGCGGTTTATAATTTTTTGGTCCAGGCTGATAACTTGTGGCGGTTTTATGGACCTGTCTACTTCCTTAACTGTGGTGTATAGTTTCCTGCCCTTATTGGTAGAGTTCCAGTATTCCTGCCATTTATTGTTTATATATGTTCTGGCTATACTTTGTGCTTCGGTGATACTGTACTTTAGTAGGGCCGGATTAAGGTCTTTTAGTTTATTTTTAGCGACTGTGTCCGTTTGTTCATTGCCGGGGATTCCTATATGCGATGGTATCCATACAAATTCCACAACTAGGTTTCTGGAGGATATTTCTTTTAGCAAGTGGGAAGTCCTGGCAAGGAACATTGTTCCTGCTTTAGTGTTATTTGTTTTGATTGATGTTATGACACTAAGGGAGTCGCTAATGATTACCGCTTTAGTGATATTGTTTTCTAAGACCCAGCTTAGGGATTCATTTATGGCCCAGAA
This sequence comes from Megalonaias nervosa, assembly GCA_016617855.1. NCBI lineage: Eukaryota > Metazoa > Mollusca > Bivalvia > Unionida > Unionidae > Megalonaias > Megalonaias nervosa. The sequence goes on from JAECUM010093172.1 coordinate 11,406, forward strand.
TTCAGTAGTGTATATGGAGCAGTGGTCAGGTAATCTGGTTCCCATTTGAATATTGAGTTCTGGGATTACCACTGCAGCTGCTGTTCTGGGTGGGTCAGGTGTTTTAGAACCGTCAGTGTAGATTTTCACAAAACTGGAGTAGTTGTCAAGTATTTCTTCTGTAATGTTTGCCTTTAGTCGGAGCTCTTGTCCCAATTTGTTACCGTATTTGGTGGCTTTAGTGTTTATCCTTGGTTTTGAGTTTTCCCAAGGTGTTGGGTCAGGGGTTTTCATGTATTCCTTCTGTTGTTCTAGTATTGGTATTTCTTTCCTCATTTCAAGGATTAATTTTCCACCTGGTAAGTTTGGTACAAGGTTACGACTAAAGGTTTTGTTGCATTTATTTATAGCCAATCTTGTGGGATGCGTATTGGGATGTGGTAAGAGTCGTATTGAATATCTTAGCATCAATTCTTGCCTTCTCAGCCTTAATGGCAGGTCTCCAGTGAGAATTTGGAGTTCGTCAAGTGAGGTTGAGGGTAGTGTGCTAGTACAGATAGCCAATGCTTTTCTTTGAATCGCATCTAGTTTTTTGAGTAGTGGCTGCTTGGCTGAGTTATATACCTGACACCCATAGTCCAGTTTTGATCTTATGAGTGCCCTGTAGATGGTTAACATTGTTTTTTTGGTCTGATCCCCATGTTGATCCTTTAATGTTTTTAAGTAAGCTTAGATCTTTATTGCACGCTTTAATTAGGTAGTTTATGTGGTGATTCCAGTCAAGATGGCTATCGAAGAACATGCCTAGGAATCTTACCACCTTGACGTATTTGATGAGTTGGTTTTGGATGTATAGGTTAGGGTATATTAGATTGTTGTTCCATTTGGGGGTAAAAATAATAGCTATAGTTTTTTCGTGTGAGATTTTAAACCCCCATTTATCAGCCCATCTCCCTATGTTATCTAGGCTGCTTTGTATTTCCGAAATGACTTGTTTGGCAGCTGGATTTCCTGCTCTCCAAATACCGCCATCATCAGCAAATTGTGAGATGTTCATTTTGTTAGAAGTGAGATTTTTGTCCCGGTCGTTTATCATAAGATTGAAAAGAGTAGGACTGAGTACACTTCCTTGTGGGGTACCATTTTCTTGGGGGTACTCGTCTGAATAGGTGTTTCCTACTTTAACTGTTATTTTTCGACCTGTTAGAAAGTTTTCAATCAGATTGAACATGCGTCCAGTAATTCCGAAGTGGTTAAGCTTAGCTATTATACCTTTCGTCCAAACAAGGTCAAATGCCTTTTCTAGATCAAGGAAAATCGCTATAAGGTTTCTGTCTGATTTCCTTTTGGTGCTGAAAGGTAATTTAATATCCGCTTCTAGCCTTAGCATCTGGTCAGTGGTGGATCGCTTGTTACGAAAGCCACACTGATTTTCCGAAAGTAGGTTGTTGCTTTCGAGATGGCATTTTAATCTGTTGGCCAATATTGTTTCCATAAGTTTACATACGTTGTTGGTGAGGGAGATGGGTCGGTATGAGTTAATGTCATTTGGATCTTTGCCTGGTTTAGGGATTGGTACTATAATGGCCTGTTTCCAAGTGTCTGGAATTACCCCATTATTCCATATTTGATTGAGTAATTTTATAATTATTTCTATAAAGTTGGCTGGTAGATTTTTATATATTATGTAACCAATTTGATCCTTACCGGGCGATGTTTCTTTTTTTTTGACCCTAACGCTATTTCCCATTCATACGTGGTAATATCCGTATTGAGTTTTGATTCTTTAGTCCCTAGATCTTGGAATAAGTGCTTATGGGTTTTTTCTACTTTTTCCCGGTGTTCCTCGAACTTTTGATGTGGTTTAGATTACTGCTCATGTCTGAGAAGTGCTTGGCTAATGTGTTTGCTTTTTGTTGATTGCTTGCAGCACCTCTTATTTTGGGGGTTAGGTTAACTGTTCTCCCCCGAATAGCTTTAATTTTGTCCCAAACTTGTTTTGAGTTGGTATTTAGATCCAATTTGGAGCAGAATTGTTGCCAGGATTTTTCTTTTGATTTTATAATTATGTGTTTAAGTTCTTTTTCTTTCTCTTTGTAGTTTATGAAATCTCCAGAGTTCCTAGTCTTTTTATATTTGTTAAGGGAAGTTTTTTTGGCCCTAAGGGTTATTTTACATTCCTCATTCCACCAGGGTACTGTTTGTTTAGTTTGTGATGTTCCTGTTTTTGGTATACCCAGTTTGGCTGCTTCTAGTATGCATTTAAGGATATTATCATTGAAGGTGTGAACGTCGTTATGTTCTAATTCATTGGTGTTTATTGCGGCTAGTGTTTTTTGAAAAGAGTCCCAATCTGCTTTGTCGTATCTCCATTTAGGTGGGATTTCAATGGGATTGTGTTGGACTGTCAATTGGATGGAGATGACAATGGGGAAGTGGTCGCTACCTAACGTACTTTCTTGATCTACCCACCAGTTAGAGATTTGTGCTAGTTTGGGTGTGCCTATGGTTAGGTCAATTGCAGATAAGTTTCCGTCCTTGGGATGTAACTTACTTTTTGATCCATCATTAAGGATGACTAGGTTGTTGTCTGCGGTCCATTCCTCTATCAACCTCCCCTTTTTATCAATCCTATCACCTCCCCACAGTTCATTATGGACATTGAAGTCTCCACATATTATTAAGTTTTCTAAGTGGTTTTGGGAGATTTGACGGTAAGTGTCTATGTTGACTGGGTGTTTATTGCCTCCTGGGTCGTAAAAGTTTATAATTTGTATGTTAGTTGCCCCGAAACTAACTAACGTGTTTTGGATTTCTAATGATTCCTTGGTATCTTAGTTTATTGGTACTGGCAGTGTTTCAGTATATGGTATTACAATGAAGGTGGCCAGACCTCCTTTTTTCCCATTTGTTCTATTTTTAATTATACTGTGGTGGTATCCTGGTATCTTTGGTTGATAGTTTTTATTTTCTGATAAATGTGTTTCTTGGAGGCATATTATATCTGGTTTATGTTTGGTATTATTAAGCTTGATAATTAATTCTGGTAGGTTGTTTTTTAGGCCCCTACAGTTCCACTGCCAGATTGTTATATATTTTTTGGTGTTATCCATTTTCAGGGTGGTTGTTAATTTTTATTATTGGGGCGTTTGGTTGCTGTTGGTTGTTCCTTGGTGCGTATTTGGTTAGTATTTGTTGGCATATTTGAATGATGTTTATAGCTGGTGGAATCATGATGTTGCTGGCCGCTATTACCGTTAATATTTCCTGTAGTATTTCACATATATTTATTTGATTGTTGTCTTGGGTGGTGTTGATGGTTTTGGTTTCGGTTTGTGTTGATTTATTTGGATTACTGTTTTGTGTGTTACTTGCCCTATTCTTTATTGTTTCTTTTCTGTTTGGGGTTTTAGGTTTTATTTCTGAGTAGGATTTGAGTGTTTTATTGTTATTGTTGTTGTTTACTTCCTTTTTGGCTTCTGCATATGTTAGGAATTCTGTATTCATCAAATGTATAATTTCATTTTCTTTAATAGAGTAGCAGCATTCAGTTGCCCTAGGGTGGTGGTTTCCCCTGCAGTTTGGGCATTTGATGTTTTGTCTGATGCATGTGCCTTTGTGATGGCCACCACAGTGGGCGCACCTAGGTTTAAAGCGGCATTTTAGGGCATAGTGCCCCCAATGTTGACAGTTGGTGCAAAACCTTGGTTTATTGATGAAAGGTTCCAAGCGATGAAGTGCATTGCTGGTGCCTAGTTTGGCCAGTGCTAGAATGGGTGTAGTGGATTCTAAAACTGCTTTTGGGGTAGTTTGCCCTTTTCTATTTTTGATTCTATAGGTTTTGTCTATTTTTGTTCCATTTTCATTGAGTTGTTTGGTGAGGTTTACATCGCTGATATATTTATTGTTGCCTAAAAGAGTAAGAACCGCTCTGTAGGTTTTAGCTGGCGGTGTTTTGTTGAGCCCTACGTTGGTTGCGTTATTGCTTGAGTTATTGGGTTTTGCTGAGATAGTGTTGTTTTTTTTTTCATTTGACATTTGTGGTGACGTTCTACTTTAAATTTAATGTTCCCAATGTGTTCCATTTGTAGGAATTTTTCCACCTGACTTTGTGTACTGCATTGCACAATTAAGTAATCTGTATTTGGGCGGATTAGTCTAAATTGCCCTCGTTGAGTTCTTAATAAGGCGTTTGTGATGCTATTGTAGGTCAGGTTGAATAGTTGAGTATTTGGGCTTTTTATGTATATTGTGTGTTCCGGCATGTGGTATTTGGGTTTAGGTTTTGCATGGTTTTGGCTGTCAGTATTATTGGTTTTTTTAGTTGATTTCTTGGTTTCTGCTGCTGTGTTGGCTGGTGGTAGAATGTTTGTTGGTGTTTTCTGAGCTTGTTTGTTTATTGCTATTTGTTTCTTTTGTATTCATGGGCAGTTTACCTTTTCCTAGGTACGTTACTTTTGCGGGTTGTTTATTAAGATTGGGAGAGCTGTTTGGTTTGGGGTTTGTCTTTATTGTTGGTAGGGTAATGGGCGAAGTGTCCGTAGTTATTCCTGATGGGCCCGGGGTCTGGCAATAGTGAATTTTTTCCTTTCGATTAGTTGTGCCTTCTTTTGGTTTGTTGTTGTTTATGTTTTCATTTTTTGTTGGGGGTGGCGATGTTTGTGCCTGATTTGTGGTCGATGTGGATTTGCCGTTAGGTTCAGTGTTTATCGTTGCATGGGTTGGTATGGCGCTCGTTTTTGGTGTCATTGTTATCTCACATCCGATTGTTTGGTTGGAGATTCGGCAATGCACTCGCAAGTGAATTTTCTTGTGGTTTGTGGTATTTTTAGTGGTACAATTAGGGGGGAGTTGGAGTTTACAGCGTCTGCATAAGTCATTGGTAGGGTCTCGTTAAGATCCTCAATTTCTATTGGTTTATATGGGTCCCTGAATTCGACAGGGGATTCTTGACTTAAAAGTTTGCTTGCTGTGTTAATCATAGAGGTTGGGGAGTTATTTATGCTGTTTAGTTTTGTAGTGGTTAGTAGTCTAAAATCTTGACTATTTGTCATGAGTTGTCCTGTTATTTCTTGAGAGTCAGATGCTGCTATCTGAGGGCTAGATGGTGTGTAGTGGGCGGCCATTTTTTTGATGTTGTTTATTTTCCTAACTTTGTTTTTCCTGTCGTTAAGTGCCAATTTGTTTTTGCTCCATTGTTGTTGCTTGTTATCCATTTCTACCAGGATTTGATTTACTAGTTGAATATTTAATTTATTAACTCCTTTGATTGTTGTAAAATATTTGGTTTTAAACTAGTGGGAATGTTGTTATTTTGAGTTAGTAGGATGAGGGGGGTAAGATAGTAAGAGTTGTTAGTTTAGTAAGAAAATTCTCCTCTTTATCGGAAAGTCTAGACAGCGGTTTTCAAGGGCTTGAAAACTTGTTAGGATTCCGACCAGGTGTTGACTAGTATGTTTCCTAGTACCTGTTTGCGTGGAGAGTGTTTTTAGTAAGGTATAGATAGTAAAGTTATAGAGAGTTTAGTGCCTTTCTTCTCCTTTAGCCGAGAATTTCACAGTTCACTAGAGCTTGTAACTCTGTAAGGACTCAGCCCAGGTAAATGTTAGTATGTATCCTAACACCTGTTTAAAGATAGAGAAATTGGCGCCAAAATGTTAATATGTGTTGGGGACCAAGAAATATTTAACTAAGTATTTTAGGAGTAGAGTAGTAGAGAAGTAAGAGAGTTAATAGGGAATTAATAGAGTATAATTAAAATAACAGAGTATATGTTTCTAAAATTTGTCCTACCAGTCCTTTGTTCTCCTAATTTCTTTGTTCACTGCTGGGCGGCTGTTAATCCGTCTATTGTTTGCGCTCCTTTGTTCTGCTCCTTTGTTCTCGTTGTTCCTTTGTCCTGGTTTCCTGTTAATCGATGCAAGGCCGAACACCTTTTGCTTATAACTATGTCCTAGAATAAAAAGTGGAGTGCTTCTTCACGTTTCTGTAAAATGTTTCTGTAAATCATTTCTCGCAGCTCAAATGGTAAACTACGAATCATCCCTTCTAAAGTACCCATGACGATAAAACTGGACCCACCACATGCAGCATTCATCTGTCGATGCAGACGTATTTATACACAAATACGGTAGCTGATGGAAACTCAGTCAACCGATGCAAAAGCGTAAATGGCCTCAGGTCACAATTAATAGTTCCGGTTCAGTACCCACGAATGTAGTCCCAGTCTATTTTTAGATCATTTTTTCCTGTCTCCGTTTGGTGGTGATACAAGAGTTAGATTTAGGCATTCTTGGTAAGGATTTAAAGGCAATTGTTTATTCTTTAGAATATGAACTTATGGTGTGGTTGTCTGTGTGTATTTCGGCGACAGTGCACAGTAAGTAATAAGGCCTTGGTGATGATCCGGAAGTGAAATCTGTTCCATTGCATGGTGTTTTGTTTACAATTCAGCCTCTCAAAAAAATGCAGGTCAACCCTTGACAAGAACTTCACCGTAAAGTCATCTTTGAAGGTATTTTAGATTAACATATGATTTGTATTGATTGTCACACAGTGGAAAGTTCAGTACTGAGAAACAAATGTAGAGAATATATAGCAAAATTAATTGTGTTCCATGGCCAAATCATCCGGCCTCGTGACGTACGTTCAATACCTCCACACTGGAGAGTGTGGTACTGAAATGACATCGCGAGTCGGAATGCAGCTGAGTTACAAGAATTAAGCATGCTAATCAAAGAATCATGAAAGAGATACTGATATTTAAGAAAGTATGCATCAAGGCAACTAAATATAGTAATATCAAGACATGGCATGTTTAATGTGTTTCAAAATGTGCCTCAAGCGTGGCAAGTTTCCATAACGTGACAGCCTTCGGTTACGTGAGGGAATCTTCGTTCTTCTCTCCATCATGACACCTCGCGAGGGAAGGATGTATTTGCGTGACATTATTAGGAAATGAAGACATACGACTAACAAATAGTTACAATACACTAAATAATAATAGCAAAGAAATCACACACACACACACACACACACACACACACACACACACACACAAACAAACAAACAAACAGGAAAAACCATAACCTTTAAAGATGAAATAAGTCACAATATTGCACACACCCCATTCCACAATAATAAAAGTGTACTGCACCAATATTAACCGTGACTGGGGTGCTTTAAAATAAAAATAACATTAGCTTAAATAAGACGAGAGGAAAAAAAGGAATCAAACACATATAAATCAATAGACTAATCAAACATAAGATAATTAGTATCAAAATCATAAGCACTAAAAGTAGCATCATATAATCGAAACGAGCCAAACGATCATGGGGCACATAAGAAATATAAAGCCCAGACACAGACAATTTAGCTGGAGCACGGGAGTGGTAAGATCAGGACACAGGCAAAAGACAAAAACAACAACGAGCACCGGAAAGGAAGAAAATAGCTGAAATAAAGAAGATCAGAAAAAGGATTAAACACCTGACAGAATAATGACCACTCGCAGCAAGAAGGAGACACAAAGAAGATCAGAAAGAGAAGACCACCAGGGCAAAAACCTACTGAAAACTTGGGGAAAAGAAAGTATAGCTGAAAGGCAATTGCCACCAAAGAATAAATAAAATGCAAACTCCTAAGTCCGAAAAGAATTGCCATCCCCAAATAAAAGTAACCCAGACCCGTACAACATCCTCCCCTCCATTCCGAACACAATACACATATGTATGCAAGAGAGTGTGCGTGTACGAGTGTTTCCGAGTTTATATAAATATAGCTTACATACTAACAGAAACAGATAACAGATATGGATGTCTATAGCTTGCACACAATAAAGCACACACACCTACTCCACCATCACCCTCCACCACCACCACCACCGCCCCACCAAAACAAAACACACACACACACACACACACACACACACACACACACACACACACATATTTACCACATAGCGCTTTCATTCTGACCCACGAAAGCCCTCTTTAGACCAACAACTAGCTGGCCCTGAAAAGATTCTGATTGGTTACATTTCCAACTCTCGATATTTGACACCCAAATTAAGATTTCAGAAAACGAAAGGTTACTTATGCCTACACGATGTGACGGACTTTTCGGAAAATTACGTACGCACAGTACACGTCAACTCCAAGAGAAATGCCAGGAACAGAGCTCTAACCTGTGTACGTCATTCATCCACCTGACAAAAGCCTCTGATACAGTCAGCAGTGGAGGCCTTTGGAAGATCATGGCAAAATTCGATTGCCCAGAGACAATTCATCGTGATGGTTCGCCATTTCTATTCTCGCTCATGTTGATGGCAATGGCAAGACATCAGAACCATTCCCAGTCACCAATGGAGTCAAGGGCTCTTGCCAGGGAATCAATGTGACTTTGGCAAAGTGTTATTACACTTGGGCCCATTTCTATGTTTTGGCAAGGGTGTGTGTGTGTGCAAAATATGATGTTATACCACCGTCTTGGATACCATCTATAGTTTTTGTTCTTTTTTACCATATTTGCTTAGGGCAGAGAACTATCAAAGCATTGTCTTTAACCGACTTTGAGAAGATTTTTCCGCTGGAATTTATTTCAAAATTTCTCAGAATAAGAATGGACCATATTTATTTTTTGGGACAATACATGGTACCGGGAGTTTATTAAAGTACTAATTCAAGACTGCTAAATTGTTTTTAAAAAAAATTAAAGACTGCTGAAATAGCCCACTATTCGAGATCTCCATCTGCATTTGTCTTCATCTGACTTTATGTCTGTAATTTTGCTTTATGGTATCTTTGTATCCGTATTAGCATGTTATCCGTCTATACGGTATCTCTGCGTCTTTATTTGCCTAACATCCCACTATACGGTATCTTTGTATCCGTATTTGTCTAATATCCCAATTATACGGTATCTTTGTATCCGTATTTGTCTAATATCCCACTATACGGTATAACTGCATACTTATTTGTCTAACATCCCACTATACTGCATCTCCGTGTCTGTATTTGTCTAATATACCACTATACAGTGTCTTTGCGTCCGTATTTGCCTCTATCTCACATTGTGCTTGTCCTTGCTTTGCGGTATCTCTGCATCTTTATTTGACTGATATTCCACTATACAGAATCTTTACATCCGTATTTGTAGAATATCCAACTATACTGTAGCTTTGCATCCTTAATTGTGTTATGTATATTTAATTTAATTATTTGTTTGTTAGTTTTAAATTTTATAGTTCCATTACATGTTATTGTAATGTAACTTTGTTTACTGGATTTGACGTTGTCCAGAAATTCAGCTCGATTCTGTTTGACCTGGCTGGTTTTTTTTTTTTTTGATTATTTCATTGATAAACAGTTAATACTAGAAACACTGTATCAAGTTTCTGACCTTGATTCAGAACCAGTGACAATTTTAGTAAAGAACTTTTTTATTTATTGTTTTTTTAATTCTTTCTCAGAGTAAGAATCATTAAGTTAAGCCAAGGCCATACCTAGGGTACTTGATATGAAACATGTGTTTATTGTTACAAACTTCAATTTTTCTAAAAGATTGACCCTCATCCGGGAATGAAAATTGGGCGCTCGTCCTTGGGATATATGGATTTTGGCTAATATATTTCAGAAAACTTGTTTTTTGAAATTTAAATTCCCCTAGTTTCAGAATTTTTTAAAATCCCAAGTATTATTTCACATTTTTAGAAATCTTTAGTGAAATCAACAGGCTTTTTTTTTACAATGTCATCAAAAGTGGAGATCTTTCTTTCAAATCCTACCCAGGAACAGTTAGACCTTTTCAAAAAAGATGAATTGCTTCAGCTTGCCAGAAAATATGATCTTTCTGAGGCAAAAGCTTCTTTAACGAAGCAAGAAATAAAAAACAATTTGGTCCTGTATTTGGTGGAAAATAATTGATTTGGATAAAACTGCTTTGGTTTCGATCAGTAAGTCTGTGTCAGACTCTGACATAAAAGTAAAGGAATTAAAATTAAAATACAAGATGGAATTAGAGTTAAGAAAGCTTGAGCTTCAGAAAGATAAAGAAGAGAAACAAATGTAAATGCAACTGGAAAAAGAGAAGAAACAAATGCAATTAGATAAGTGGATAGAGAGAGGAAAATGCTGTTGGAGAAAGAGGAGAGAGAGACAGATGTAAATGAAAATGCAAATGCAAAAAGAAAAGGAAGAAAGGGAATATGAATTTAGATTAAGAGAATTAGAGCTGGCAAATGAAAAGCACATTCCCACTTCACAGACAAATTCAAGTTTTGATGTTACTAAGAATATTAGGTTAGTGCCCCCTTTTAGAGAAAAAGAAGTAGACAAATATTTTCCTCAGTTTGAAAAAAAATGCTGAAAATTTTAAATGGCCAAGGGAGCATTGGACTCAATTATTACAATGTGTATTTACTGGTAAAGCTAGTGATATTTACAATTCAATGTCACTGCAGCAAAGTGCTGACTATGATCTGGTTAATGAATGCATCTTAAAGGGTTATGAGTTAGTCCCTGATGCTTATCGGCAAAAATTCAGGAACAATAAAAAAGAAGCTGGACAAACTCATGTCGAATTTGCAAGAGAAAAAGAGCAGTTATTTGATAGGTGGTGCTCTTCTAGAAAGGTTAATAAAGATTACGAAAATCTCAGACAACTCGCATTACTTGAAGAGTTCAAGAACTGTGTCCATAGTGACATTAGGATTTATCTTGATGAGCATAAGGACTAAACCTTGGAAAATGCTGCTCATGCTGCTGACGAGAATTCCTTAGCTCATAAAATTTCTTTTCTAGGCAAGTCTTCCACTCAGCAGTCTTCTGGTAAAAAAAGTATTTCAGCCTAATACAAGCCCTTCTAAATTTCAATCTGGCACAACTTTTAAAAATCAAGCTTCTGATAAGCTTGATCAAAAATCCTTATCTCTTCCTACGTGTACCAATTGCAAGAGGAAAGAACACGTTATTTCTGATTGCTACAAACTAAAAACTAAGCATCAGAATCAAAACAGACCTATTCCAAATGTTCTTATTTCTAAGAGGTCAAGGTCACGGTCATTTATTGAAAGCAATACATTTGTTGGGTCTAATAAACACCAGTCTGATTTTATTATGGAGAATTATTTTAAGGGATACAGGAGCTTCTCAGTCTTTTATTATCAGATACTTTGCCTTTTTCTGAGAAGCCTTCTTCTAATGAGAGTGTTCTTATTCAGGGAGTAGAGTGCGGCTTTGTTAATGTTCCTCTCCATTCTGTAAATCTGTTATCAGACTTAGTCTCAGGACCCGTGACAGTCGGAACAGTGCCGTCTCTACCCGTTGAGGTCATTCATTTATTACTAGGCAATGACCTAGCTGGAGATAAGGTTGTGGTTAATCCACTTGTAACTGACAAGCCTTCTTTGGATCAGAAAGTCGATCTTATTGAAAAAGAATTCCCTGATTTATACCCAGCTTGTGCAGTTCCTAGAACTATGGCAAAGAAAGCTCTTGAGAATGATGTTGATAAGGAAAGTATTCCTTTAGCTGACACATGTATTGGTCAGGCTTTGGATGAGGTCACTTTCGCTCCTTGTTTGAATCAATCAAAAGGTATTGATCACAGTGATCCTCTTTTAATTACTCATTCTCTATGTTCTAATCAGGGTGACAAACGACAATCACTTGTCGTCGAACAGAAAAAAGAACATAAGATCTCCTGTTTGTTTTTGAGGGCCATTAGTAAAAGTGAAACCACTGAAGTACCTGTCTGTTATTTCATTATAAATAGGATTCTTATGAGAAAATGGAGACCTCCCGAGGTACCTGCTGGTGACGAGTGGTCAGTTAACTATCAAATTGTAGTTCCAAAATCGTACAGACAGGAAATACTTAGTCTGGTCCATGAAACTCCTTTGGCTGGTCATTTAGTGATTAATAAGACTTATCACAAGATCTTGAATCACTTCTATTGGTCAAAAATTGAAAGTGATGTTTGTAAATACTGCAGATCTTATCATACTTGTCAAATGGTAGGAAAACCCAATCAGAAGATACCTAAGGCTCATCTACAACCTATTCCTGCATTTGACAAACCATTTAGTAGAATAATGGTTGACTGTGTCTGCCCCTTACATAAGACCAAGTCAGGTAACCAATACTTGTTGACCATAATGTGTGCGTCAACAAGATTCCCAGAGGCAATTCCTTTGAGGAATATTAAAACTAAAATAATATTAAAAGCTTTGATAAAGATTTTTACTCAGTTTGGCCTTCCCAAATCTGTCCAATCTGATCAAGTGTCAAATTTTATGTATGGAATTTTCCAGCTAGTTATGCTTGAATTTGGCATCCAGCAATTCAAGTCAAAAGTGAAATTATGGTTCGACAGAACTTCAGTGGAGCGAACATTTGAGTTTGGTAATAGAATTCTGTCTCTCTTGCTCATTCTTCAAAGTGTTCTTCAGATTAGGTATTAAGGCCCTTACAAAGTTAAGAAGAAAATGAATGAGTTAAATTATAATAATAGTACTCCTGGGATGTAAATAAATTATAGGAGTACCAGTATATTGAGAGAGAAAGCCAGGTAAATCATGCAATTAATTTAGTTGTACTTGTCGTACCCAGTGAGAATGTAAGTGAAGGAATGCAATCGGACTTTATCGATTTTTGAGTAACAGATCCTCGGAATATAGAAATTATAATAATCTGGACCAGAAACTTTCACATTTGCAACAAAAGGAAGGAATGAATTTAAACAGTTATTACTTGAATATGAGCACTTATTTACAGATGTTCCTACAAGAACAAACAAATTTTATCATGACGTTGAAACTGTAAATTCCAAACCTGTGAAACAACCCCATACAGGATGAACCCTCTCAAACATGAATATTTGAAAAAAGAAAATCAGTATTTGCTGGAAAATTATTTCATCGAGCCTAGTAAAAGTGACTGGAGTTCACCATGTATACTTGTTCCAAAACCAAATAAAACTTTCCGCATGTGCACGGATTATAGAAAAGTGAACAGTGTGACTAAAACAGATTCATTTCCATTACCAAGAATCGATGACTGCATTGATAAAATTAGAAATGGAAAGTATGTCACCAAATTTGACCTTGTGAAAGGATTTTGGCAAATTCCACTCACGGAAAGAGCAAAGGAAATTTCGGCATTCGTGACTCTGGAGGGACTTTATCAATATAAGTGATGCCGTTTGGAATGAAGGGTTCCCCAAGTACTTTTCAACGTTTAATGAATATGATTACCCCTAGTCTAGATAATTGTGATGCTTACATCGATGATGTCATCATTTACAACGACATCTGGAAAGAACATTTAGCAACAATTCGGAAATTCTTTGACAGACTCATTGATACAAGTTGGACAATTAATTTGTCCAAAAGTGAGTTCTGCCGTGCTTGTGTAACATTTCTAGGACATATTGTGGAACATGGACAAGTTAAACCTATAGATGATAGGTCAAGGCTATTTCGAATTCCCTGTGCCTGTCAGTAAAAAGCAGCTGATGCGATTTTAGGTATGGCTGGATACTATCGGAAATTTTGTTCCAATTTTTCCATAATTGCTAAACCCCTGACAAACTTATTGAGCAAGAAAACCGAGTTTCATTGGACTGAAAAATGTCAGGAGGCTTTTGATAGGTTAAAGGCCATACTTAAGAGTGCACCAGTTCTTATAGATCCAAATTTCAGTCAATCATTCAAATTATCTGTTGATGCAAGGTATGTTGGGGTTGGAGCAGTATTGATTCAAGAAGATAAAAATGGTGTTGATCATCCAGTGTACTATTTTTATAAGAAATTAAATAACCACCAAAGAAATTATTCATCAATCGAGAAGGAAAGTTTGGCTTTGAAATTGGCATTACAACATTTTGAAGTTTACATTTGTTCAGCTCCTTCTCCGATTATTGTTTTTAGTGATCACAACCCCCTTACTTTCATCGTGAAGATGAAAAACAAAAATCGGAGATTATTAAGGTGGAGTTTGTTGTTACAGGAATATAATATTGACATCAGGCACATCAAGGGAAAAGACAATTAAATAGCAGATGCACTTTCCCATGTATAGAAATATTATTTCATGTACACTTTGTATCATTCATAAGATTTCTTATATTTTTTTTATAAACCTCATGTATAATTGACCTATGGTAAAAAGAGAACTTTATTATATAAATCTTTCTTTTTCTTTTATGGGGGAAGTGTTATGTATATTAACTTAATTATTTGTTTGTTAGTTTTAAATTTTTTAATTCCATTACATGTTATTGTAATGTAACTTTGTTTACTGGATTTGACATTGTCCAGAAATTCAGCTCAGTTCTGTTTTTTGTTTTTTTTGTTTTTTTTTTTTTTGTTTTTGTTTAAGTGATAAACAGCTAATAATAGAAACACTGTATCTAATTTCTGACCTTGATTCAGAACCAGTGACAGTTTTGGTAAACAACATTTTTTTATTTATTTATTTTTTACATTCTTTCTCAGAGTAAGAATCATTAAGTTAACTCAAGGCTATACCTGGAGTACGTGCTTCTACAAAATTCTTGGACTAAGACATTCACTGGAATTTATACCAAATTCAAAACTGGAATAATATTTTCTGCGATTCAACAAGGAACTGTTGACACAACAGTACTTCGTGGACTACAACAGACGTCATCGCCTTCCATTTTCGATTTCATCGGAATTCGAACTCAGTTTCATTCATGACATTTTATTACTAGGACTTCTATTTTTAATTCTTGGATTATTTTTGGATTTGATTCGTAAAACCGTAAGTTCTTTTTTCTCATTTTCACTTGGAATTCTAGGGAAATAAATTATTTGTTTAATTTTACAAAGCTTGTTGTCTTCAGTCTTTGCTGTTACTTTTTTTTAAAACATTAAAATGTTTTGAATTGTATTGACATCGATGAAAATTACATTAGACCGCGTTTAACTTTCATAAAACCTTATAAGATTCCGTAGATAATGGCGCATATTCCTTGACCTATCTATTTATTTAAATGTGTATCTATTTATGTATGTGTATCTATATATGTACCTGTGTATCTATGTTTGTATATGTGTATCTACGTTTGTATCTATTTATGTATACATGTATATCTATCTATCGAGAGAATAATCCGGGATTTTTAAGACTATTTTTGGACGATTGTACCTAAAGCCGAGGAAGATGGGTGTTATTGGCGTAGTCTGCCCAAGGCCACACTTGCTTTAGCAATTCTGGCGTTGTTTTCTACATTGAAGTGGACTGCATGTGACAGTGTACTGCCAATATTGGTAAATTTGTATACTTCATGGCGGGTTTGGCCATTTACTGTGAGATGAGTCCAGGTGCATTGGATGGCATCAGGACCTACTGCACTTGAGTTGATGCCCTACGCTGTCGACACAGCTCTTGCCATCTGACTTCATGGCCGGAGGATGAGAATTTCTGTTCGGCCGACTGTTCGCACCAAAGTTTTTGACTGTTAATGTCAGAAGGTGCAGTCAGCTTATATATGGACTATCCATCAGTAAAAATGTTGAGTTGATTTTTTTTGGGGGGGGGGGGGTATTGCTCAGATGTTGGTGGAATATGGCAAACATTAATTATGTAGCCAACTCTAACTGAACGACCACGTACCTTTGCCTATCTCAGAATAAGAAATCGAATTCAAGACCGAAAAGCTGTACATACAGAGATCCTTGAAGTTATCAACGGTCATAATTCTTGCAAGATTTGACTCATTCTTGACAGTTAATCCGCTGTTAGCGATACCTGGTCAGGCCAGTTAAGAATATCTTAAATTACTCTGAAAGTATGGTTTAGTTCTTGCTGCCACTTTCTCCTTCAACAAAAGTGCATTTGCGACATGAGAAATGAAGAAACAAATCGCCGGACTGAGCATGTCTTAGCCTCTGACTTTGTTACCTCAACTGAACCAGTCCTAGACCAGAAGAATAAACAACTAGTTTCATGTTAATTGAAAGATTTGGGTATCCTCATAAAAATCCCAGACTATGTTGTTGGGAAAAGAGACAGTTATTCAACTGAGGTGGCTTAACATACGAGACCAAAACGTGAAAATTAAGGTTGATAGTGGGAGATGGGGCATTTTATAAGAATCACACTAAAGTATCCAAGGGAAGGGTCAGAAAGAAAATTGTATGACCATTATGGCCAAATCAGATTTTATTGTGCAGAATACCGTAATGCATGCAGGGCCGAGAAGAGGGGGGTGGGGGTGGGGGGGCCAACCGGGTCACTAGGGTTGGTGTCACCCAGTGCGGTAACTCAAGGTGTCACCCCTAAGGACCTCCTTCCTGCACAAAAATTCAAATATTTTATAGACAGTCATGTGCGGTAACTCATGGTGTCACCCCCATGGACCCCGTTCCTACACAAAAATTCGAAAATTTTATAGACAGTCATGCGCGGTAAGTCAATGTGACAACCCCATCGACCTCCTTCCTGCAAAAAAATTCAAACATTTTATAGACAGTCATTTTGGTGTCTGATGGTGTCACCCGGTGTGGACCGCACCCCACAGTGACGCCACGGAACCTGGGATATATCCCTGGGGCACGGGCCGAACAACATTTTTTAATTTTATAACTGAAAAATTACGTTTGAAAAAGAACTAGGACAGGCCCGGGTGTTTCTTACCCAGGCCCCGTGATCGCTCTCTGCGGTCCTGAATACAGGCATGAATATGAGTATATTGTATATAGAACATATTTCAGTCTTAGAGAAGAAAAAATGCTGGGATAATGTGAAAAATCAGGCCTTACTGACGCAACAAGCATTAGGTATAAATCAAACCAAAAATACTGCTGACAGTCTATCTGACTAGCGAGACATCCAAGGTTGCCGGAGTTGTTCCCCTTGAATCGAATATGAAAGGTCTGTTTGTTACTTCTATTAATAAAATTTATACCCAAATAAACGAAACTGCAAGTCAAGGGCTTAAACATGACAACATTGTATGCTTGAGTTGCCACGTGATCTTAATGAAACTGTAACCCTATTTTGAAAGTACTAAATATGACATGCTGTATAATGCATCCCCAAAGGCGCCCCTAATAATCTATATATTAATGGCGAACAGCCTCTGCACAAAAAAAATATCGACTTTTTGAAGGTTATTTGAAGGACGTCCTTTATAATGTCAAGGCAAGAGGGCGCTGCAGTAACATACATCCGGCGTAAACACTTCACCGCATACGAGTGGCACGTTAAGAAACAAGAATTTACAAAATACAGGTAGAGGCAACTAAAGATGCCGAAACCACGGGTATTCGTCACCCGTAAAGTTCCACAAGAGGGGATAGCCCTGCTACAGGACAAATGTGACGTGCAGGTATGGGATAGCGAGGCAATCGTACCCAGAGAAGAGCTTCTAAAGAGCGTGGAGGGTGTGGAAGGCATCTTTTGCACCATAAATGACATGATTAACAGCGAAGTTCTTGATGCGGCCGGTATGTATATATAAACGTTTCAAATTCAAAAACTGAAATCGAAATTCGTACGCTAACTTTCTTTGATTGTTGGATGCCTTTTATAGTCCCTCCTTGTAAGACGCTGCACTTGATATTTATGGTGTTAGTGCCTCACTAGTAGGTATAGGACTGTCAGGGGGCATAACTGTTTCTGGCTTTCCGTTTTTTGTGGCCGTTTAGGTTCCAGAACAGTTGTCTGCTTTTACGGCATATTTGCAGATATGTTTGGAATTTTGAATGTAAAAACGTTGGAACCCAACAGAATAAACATCCGGATACATGTTTATGGACTAAGCGGCCCGTGGATGGAAAAATAAGTGTTTTCTCGAGGCGTTGAAAATTTAATTTTCTTTATTTCCATCTATTAAAAGGAGGAAGTAATCATAAACACAGTAGGTCTTAAGCTGCCAACCCTTTTGAATGTATCCATGTATATTTCATATTTCTGAGTAGCCTCTATTTACCGTATGAAGCCTCAATTCAGGAGTCCTATCAGGTCGTTTCAGCCATATCTGCAATGACCGGTGCGTAGGCCAAGTTATCCCTCAAATATTTAGCGCATTGACCCCATTGTCGATCAACGGCGTTATTGTGTGAAATTCGATTTAATAAGACAACTTCTTGAGATTATTTCATATATATATATATATATATATATATATATATATATATATATATATATATTGATTTTCATTCAGATAAAGAAAATAGTGTTTATGGTTCTTTTCTTGAAATGTATGTATGCAATTTATTTAACTGACCAGTGTCATGGCAAGATTATACCTGTATGAAGTTAGTCCTAGAAAGCTGTATTCAAAATAATACAGATAAATGACAAAGAATGAGGTAAACAATGATTTGGGTTTGTTTAGCATTATTTCCTATTCTTCTCTACTAGAAACCTTCAGTACAAAATCAAATGTCAACAAATATAAATGCAAACTATCAATGCAGTATTTATTTTTCTGTTGAAGGTACCAACTTGAATTGATCTTTTTGCAATCTTGACATGAACAGGAGTGACACCTTATAAAATGCATTTTAAAACCAGTTTGTATTCTGTGTTTCATTTATTAATTGAAAATATGTGCTAATTTTATGCATGACATCAATTTTATGACATTCTGTAGCAATTAGCAAAAACGATGTCTATAACCAAGCACTTAAATTGGGTATCAAATTCAATTGTTCAAGCTTGACCATGGATTTAAAGCAATTAATACTAAAGTAAAGATTATATTCAAGTCAAGTCAAATAAGACCTATTTGACCCATAGTGATACTGACATACAAGTTTCTTTTAAGAAGGTTTTTTTCAATATCTTGCCAATATTTTACTTTATTGCATTGTTGGTAATAAGAAAAGGCTACTGAGTTATCTCCCCCTTATTATGGCCCTTTTACAAATATTTTTCACTTCTGAAGTTTAGTATTTATTATGCATGGCTATATTCTGCTGAAATAATTTATACAAACATATGAAACAGTTGTAATGAGGGTCCAAGAGTTGTTAGATTTCATGAAAATAAATAAAATAAACATGGGGTTGGGAAAAGGGTACATGCATTCCTCAGCAGGCTGACGACAAATGTGACATGCTATAGCTTTCATTATTTGTCCTAATTAAAACTGAAGCTATAAACATGTTTTTGGCACTATCAAGAGTTACAGACTGAGTTCATTTTCATAAAATTAAGTGGGACCATGTTTTTCTGAAAATTGACAAAAATGCATTTTGAGAATTGCCCACCCCCCCACTCCTTTCAGGTCCCGAATTCATGCCGAGCTGCACCACAGAGACAGTTGAGACTTCATTTTTATCATTCTTGGATGCATCTCCATTGAAAAATAGCTTGGTTTACTTGCAAAAACTGGTATTTCAATTTTCATGTCCTATATCTATCACTAGACCAACTAGTACTAATATTAGTACCGCTACTCCTATCGCAACCACAACAGATCAAGTTGAGGCTACGATATCATAGCTATAGACCAACAAGTAGATCTCTGTTTTCTTTTTCTTTTTTTTTCTTTCTTGCTTATGTCAGAAAAAAAACAGAGATCTTGTTGGTCAAAGTGCCTCACTTGGTATTTTTTTTGTTTGTTGTTGTCGCACTAGACCCACAAGTAGATCTCCCCTTTTTTTCTCCGCAGCCAGTAATGTCAGAAAAAGGGTGGAGATCTACTTGTTGGTCTATTTGTCGCACAAACAACATAAATATCAAGTGTGTCTTACATTGTAGGACTGTTCTACTAAAGGGATGTAACCTACTGTGAGAAATGCGTTTCTTTAATGATTTACTCAGCCGTGTACTTCAACAGATAATACAAATTCAAGCAAAATAATAAATAAATAAAATTAGAATTAAAATAAAAAAAGAAAAGGAAAAAAAACCATTTCAGAAATCGTATGTACAATGTTAAGACATTTCCCTGTTGTTACACAATATTGTTCTCACATATTTCTCCTCAGTTTTGGGAAATAATTCTAACCGATCACTAACATTTGGTAATTATGGGATTGTGGACTACATGCAAGATTTACTTACCTTCAAAACTTAAGGACTTGACATGCAAATTGAATACACTTTTATGAATAATTTTACTTGCATGAAACTGCAGTGAAGACATAGATTGACCTTAGCAAGTCATCACTGTAGTAGGAGGCCCCAAGTGGCAGAGTGGTCTAAAGCGCTCACCATTATGGATCACTGCCATCTCACCTCTGTCTACGTGGGTTCGAGTCTCGGATTTGGCCAATGTGGATATGTGAGAATGCTTGCCAGTAGCTTCTCTTGGGTCAGTGGTTCTTTCCGGGGGTTTCCCAGGCTTCTTCCTCCACCATTTATACTGGCTGCCATGTATAGCCTATAGTGTGCTGAAAAATGGCATTAAACCCTACAGCAGCAAAAACAACAACATCATCACAGTAGTAAGGTAAAGGGGCCAATTAAATTATTGAACTGTTAGACTAAAATATTAGTATCCATACATCTCAGTTGAAGTGGTCAGTTTAGGGATAATGTCCAAAATTGGATAGTAACTCACCAGATGGCAGGGACGCTCACCGGTACTTAGTGGCAGTAGTGCAATCAAGTAATGTCCAAAACGGAACAATAAATCACCAAATGCTTGCTTAGTGGCAGTGGTGCAGAGTGGCAGTCACTCAGTACGTAAAACAGATTTCATCATTTGTGCAACCTTTTCTTACAGAAACCATTGCAGAAGTCTAGGTTTTGTGTAAATATGCCACATTCCTATAGTCAGCAGTAATAGAAAAACATTGGTAAGGGATCTCATCTGTGTTGGCAGGCACAGAAATCTCAACCTTATCCCCCTAAATATGAAAATGTTGCAGAGGCAGCTATTTTAAATTTCATGAGAAGAAATGTATGAGGTGATGGGATTACTTTATGAAATATTACGTCATTTTGTATGTGGAAACAAGTGTTGATTAATTTACTTTCAGTAACAGTATGTTTCTTAGCTTGTATCATATTGACATAAAAGACAGGTCATGTGAAGACAGATCAGGAAATTCCTGAAATTCGGTCAGGAGTTTTGACCTCGGAAGATGAAGAAGGATTTTTGTTGACTTGATATTCAGCATGCAAATGGACAAAAACCACAATTATTTTTTAAAAAATTTCATTTTTGACATTAAAATATGCACATCATTTCATCCACTCAACCCATTCACATGAACTTGCTGCCATTCATAGTCTACCTATACACACTACAATCATTTTTAGCATTTCTTGGGAGATTATTGCTGGATTATATTGGTGGCAGCCCTCATGGTTAATAGATCCAGGTTTCCTCTAGAGTCAGCCTGAAGTCTCCTCAAAGTGGAAAATGTCCTTTCAGTGTCTGCATTGGAATGTGGCAATATCATAGGTGTCAACCTCTTGAGATGAAAACCTGTATGCCAGACCAATAAAAACCTTACAAAGACCAAAAAAACCTTACATGAAAAAATGTATTCATACATTATATAAGATCAACAGTTTTAAAACAACAAATGCTGTACACAAAGTATTTTTACACATATTTACATAATTATTTACATTTCTGAAACTTTATTTCATTCTTTTTACTTGTGTGTTGTATTATATACAACACAAGCGTCTTTCGCACTTCTCAAAATGTATTCTGGGGTTTTAAAGTCTCTGCAGATGTCTTTGTTTATTTTACATTGTAAAAATGATGCTACTGTGTCTGAATTCAGACTTCCTACATTCTGTATGTATTTTCTTCGTCATCGAAGAAGATCTCTCACAGTCTGCAATGTTCGTTCAGATCATATGTGCCCGATGCCACCACTTTAATGTCTTTACTGCATATTTTACAAAAAGCATGGGAAGATCCTAACTTTGACACATCTACACTGCCAGGGAAGACTTTAATCCAATCAGCCTGAAACCTGCCACGACCTCGGTCAGTGTCTTCAAGCTTGTGTTTCTTCGAGTTAGGCTTAGCCCTTTGATGGATGGAATATTTCAACTAGATGGAAGAAATAGAAAAAATAATTTAAAAATTTAGATTTGATATGTGATAGAGGAAGATCTCCCGATTACAAATGTGTTATGAATTTATGTTTTTCCCCATAAACACCAAGATAAACGCCAGGAGCTATCCAAAAATTGAAATCTAAAACTAAAAAGAATCAACAAAGTAGCAGTCCAGAAGTTTGTACCTCGTAAGCTGTTGATCGTTTCTATTAATTGCGTATCTGGTGTTTAAAAAGTTATGAATTTGCTATATGGTGTGCTGATTTTGGTCAAAACTGAATATAAATTGGCAGTGTTACATATTTTCGAGCCATGAGAATGACATCACTCAGTATCTCTACTACTTCTGTCACGCTAGCAATGCATCTTCCTGTTTGCATGACATAAATTTAATTCAGAAATATGACAACACGATAAAATCCCGGTTCTAAATTTAGCTAACTATTTATTTTTAATTAGTGTATTGTTAAAATTTTTAATAAATCGACTTTTATCTCCAGACAGAAAAGTTGGACGAATTACGGTTACACCACCATGACTGCCACACTATGTAAAGTATGAAAATTGATGTCAACTGTATGCATTTGATAGTACTAAGTATAAATAATAAAATAGTAATGTATAAAATAAGAAAACATACTTACTACACAGATAGTTGGTCAATATTAGAAGTCCGAGTGAGCGTCAAATTTCAGAGCAATAAACGACAAGATCTTCACACACAGGAGTTGAACCATGAAATTAAACTCATTTCATTATCAGGCAAAGGAAAAGCGCGGTTTTGAGTATGATTTGATTGGTTGTTGCAGGTCACCCTGATCTCATTGAATTCTCAAAAAATTTCTAAAAGTTCTAAAAAAATTATGTCCAGAGTCCCTGATTCATACAAAACGAAAAAAAAATAAAAATATATATATTATTTATGAAAAAACCGTACAAAACGGTTATACAGCCATACACTGACCAAAATGGAAAAAAACCCCGTAAAAATTACGGGTAAACCGTACTAGTTGACACCTATGCAGTATCAGTATAATTAAAAATTGTTTCCAGCCTACGAGTAGATTTAGATTGCTGTGTGCCAAAACTACTCCAGATTGGTACTGTCTGGGTCTAATGTTTTTAAGTCAGTAAGGTTCTCGACATTAAGCACAAATACACACATTATACCATCACACCATTTGTGACTTGAAGCCATATTTGCAGATACCTTTGTTGTCATCATTATCACCACTCTTTAATAATGACAGTCAAATCTGGAAAACAGTTATCAAGCACTAGTATTATAGACGAAGACAACGACCTCATTAGTCATTACGGATTACAATGGCAGTTAATGTTATGAACTTTACTCTGCTTTAAATTCATGTTTACAAAGAACTAGGGGCCACAGGTGGCTGAGTGGCCTAAAGCAATTATTGCCATCTCATCTCTGTCCACGTGGGTTCAAGTCTATGGCTCGGTCATTGTGGGTATGTCAGAAAGCTTGCCAGTAGCTTCCTGTGGGTTGGTGGTTCTAAACAAATTTTGGTGGTTCTTTTCCTGGGTTCTTTTTCCACCAGTTATACAGGCCACTATGTATAGCCTATCTTGCGATGAGAAATGGTAGTAAACCTCAAAACAGCAACAAGGAATTAAATCAAGGTCAGTTGTATTTATATCAGTTTTTTTGGAGCAGTGGTTATAGCATTGTGGAACACATATTTTGCCTAAAAATCATGGTCACAGGTCACATTCTGCAGATGGTCACTCGTGACATTGGGTTTTATTTAAAAAGTTATTTGTGTACAATTAAGATTTTGATTTCTTATGAACAATAAAAAGTCACCATGTGAGTAGTTTTTGTCATCCTTTAGCTTCAGAACTTTTGTGTGATATATGATTTAGAGAAAAACATTTCAACTAGATTTGAATCTTGATCTCCTACCAGAAATGGGAGATAATGTTTAGCTATATATTTGGCTAATCATGTCCAGGGATGTGATAACTTGATCCGCATTTGATGCAGATTCAGAGTTGATGGATTTCAGTGATGGCATATTTCATGTCGTTTATATGCTTATATTAGTTGGGATTTCTGCATGACACATGACGTCGTTTTTGTCACTGTAAGACTTCAAAATTAGCTTTAGAGGATGAGCGGAATGCATATACATGTTCCTTTGAACTAGATTGCAACCACTAAATTTCCTGTTTCCAACCATCACAGAATTTTGTGTGAGACTTTGGTTGCTTGGATTTTGGTGTTTGGCATTGGCATGGTTGGACATCTCAGATGTGGGAGCTTCACATGTATTTTAATTTTATTTAATTGTTATAATTTTGTGCTTTGTTATTTAGTTTTCTCAAAAATGGGGAAATATTCTGGCTTATACATCAGATCTTCATTCTTGTTCCAGCTTGACAGAAAAGGCTGAGGTTAGTCTGTTTGCCTAGTTAAACCAGTCAGTAAGATAGGCGGTTTTCTGGGGCAGCATATGCTATGATGTGGCATTGGTCTTGCCACCTACTGATACAAACCCCAGCTGTTTGATAGTTACTCACCAAACTGGCTGTCATATTGCTAAATTTAATTATTTTAATTCTGGATGTAATCTATTACTTGGCCACTATTGTCAAAAATATTGAAGATTTAAGATTAAAGATCTGTATAATTAATTTCAATATTGGAAATTTCCAGTTCCACATTTATGTGGTTTATGATGAAAGGTAGAAACAGTGCAAGTATAAACTCATTTTAATTGTACTGTAGAATAGACTCTGATAGCGTGGCTAACTAAGCGATTATTTGTACCGTAGAATAGACCCTGATAGCATGGCTAACTGAACGATTATTTGTACCGTAGAATAGACCCTGATAGCATGGCTAACTAAGCGATTATTTGTACCGTAGAATAGACCCTGATAGCATGGCTAACTAAGCGATTATTTGTACCGTAGAATAGACCCTGATAGCATGGCTAACTGAACGATTATTTGTACCGTAGAATAGACCCTGATAGCATGGCTAACTGAGCGATTATTTGTACCGTAGAATAGACCCTGATAGCATGGCTAACTGAGCGATTATTTGTACCGTAGAATAGACCCTGATAGCATGGCTAACTAAGCGATTATTTGTACCGTAGAATAGACCCTGATAGCATGGCTAACTAAGCGATTATTTTCGTTATACAGGTCCTTATTTGTTTTTGCTGGAGAAGTCTGTTTTGTTTGTTTTCTAATTATTTTATCTGATATGTCTATATGTCATTTTGTTTTATGGATCTGTCTGTTCATATGTCTATGTGTCATTTTGTTTTATGGATCTGTCTGTTCATATGTCTATATTTCTTTCACTCTTTGAAGTACTGTATATAATACTTTGATATTTTGTTCAGTAGTTAACTGAAATCTTTTGGATTTTCATTTAGATGCACATTTCTTACATTGTTTTGTATTTTCTCAGCGACTGTCCATTTGCCAATATGTATAGCTTGTCTCTTTGCCATCATTATTATGAGCTGTGTAGATTTTAAACAATGTCGATGTTTACAAAATCTTTCGTGAGCTATATTGATTTTAAGTGATATCAGTGTTAAAAAAACATTATGCGTCTTGTATGCATATCTCTGTTTTTCATGCAAAGTTCTTTTTACTGTCCATATGTTGCCTTTCTGTTAGTTTCTTTTGTGGGTGGGGTTGCATGTCTTGGTTGGACTGTTTAGGCTGTCCCATAAACTGACATGATAATGCTAATGTTTTATTGACTTGAAGGTAGAAACTGTCATAATGCCAGTGGTATTGCAAATATTTTTGTTAACTTCACTAATGTTGCATCTGTTTTCATGAAGAAACTACCACCGTTTTCAAATACATTTACAACAGATTCAACATTTTTTAAAAATGTTTAAATGCAAAACATGTTCATAGCAACACACTCCAATTTCAACCTGTGGGGATTTTTTGTTTGCAAAGTATTGTGTAACCTTGATCCATGTTAAAATAAAGGCCTTTTATGGAATGGATACTATTACAATGAAGAAATAGAAGAGGTCTGCATTGATATTTGCTGCCTTTGTTTGAATGGATACTTTTATAATGAAGATAAATTGAAGAGGACTACAAGAAGACTGCATTGATATTTGCAGCCTTTTCTTGGAATGTGGTTGCAGAAATGTAAGAGCAGTAGTTCCTGTTGTTTTCGTCATCTTTGTTGAAGATGTTTCTGCTATTAAACTAATATATATATTCTTAACTAGTTATTGATGATCATGTCCTCTTAACTACAGGTCCAACTTTAAAAGTGGTTGGCACGATGTCAGTTGGTAAGGACCATATTGATGTCGCAGAGTGTGAACATCGAGGAATCTATGTCGCCAACACTCCAGATATAGCATCCGACAGTGCAGCAGAGATCACTGTAGCCCTCATCCTGATTACAACAAGGAGATTGGCAGAAGGTAAGGCTAAAGACACAATATCACCAGCATGCAATCGCTGACAGTCACTTTATTAAGACAACAGAAATGCCTGCATTTATTCACATGGCATACCTATGATGCAAGATGTTCTATGCACTGTTGTCTGTTACAAAATGGAACTAGAAAAATCTTCTGATCCATAAAATGACATTAAAGTCTCATTTCAACTAAAATTGAAAAAATAAACAAGAATAAATTTGTTGCCTTTTCAAGTTAGTGAATATCAGATATTCTTTAATATTCATGAAGAGCATCTGCAGTACTTTTGGCAGTTAGGCAGTTCAAATGTACTGTAGTGTCTGATTTCCTTGAATCCCAGTTCTCTTCTTGTGTCTTGGTGTTAGGATGACATCAGTCACATTTTCTTTGCAATAAAATTACTTTGTGGCTGCGGATTTAGCAGCGGATTAAAGATGTAAAGTTCAGTGGTCAAAAAAATGAGGGAGTTGGCAGTTTAATTAAAGTCAGACCTCAGCAGAACCACATCAAGGTACTGTAGGCCTGTTAGTTTGAGTTCTGGTACAAGTCTTCATACAACTCCTCAGCTGGAGTAATAAGTATTATTCCAAACAACTGCACTATGAGGGTATCAATGCAGCCTTCTATCTATCTGTCTATCTATCTACCTATTTATCTGTCGGTCTGTCTGTCTATCTATCTGCACGCTCATTCTAGCCATATTTCAATCCAATAAGTCCCTCAAACATTATCGGGTTCGAACCCTGTCCAAGTCATACCAAAGACTTGTAAAAATGGTACTAACAGCTGCCTCGCTAGGCGCTCATCATTAAGAGATTAGTGTTAGGACTGGTTGGCCTGGTGTCAGGATAATGTGACTGGGTGGGACATCATGCTACATGTCTGTGGCATGATGCCCCAGTGCAAGACGTCACTATAAACTGCCAGACTGCAGACATTGTAGAGATATGGCTGAAAAATTGTTAAGGCTATATTAAAAATCCAAAATCACACACACACACACATATCCACCTGATAATGTTTGAGGGACTTAATGGATTGAAATAATTGGTACAAGGCTTTACTTTCAGTAGAAGATCTAGGGCAAGTTTGATTTTCAGTTTTCTAACAGAATTTACAGAAGTAAGGCCCCAATTTGAGGACATTGCCCCTCAGTTGCATCATATTGGTTGGGATATTCATGTTGTATTGACTCATTTCTAAAATCTAGAATGGAATAAAACTCTGTTGGAAGGGCCAGATTTTAATCCGGTTGGACCCAAGAGTCAAAAGAGGATCTGATGGTAGGATGTCAGTGGTTAGATAACACATTCGATGGGGATGGCTTGTGGATGGAAGACAGGAAGTTTGAAACTATGAGTCATGATATATAATAATGGTTTTGAAGGAAAATGTTGAAGTTTTGATGTCCAAAGGTGAAAAGCTTGAGCTTGTTCAAAAGTGTAAGAAACAGGATTGGTAGGTTTGACCAGGTTCCACCAAGAATCACAGCAGATTAAGCACACAACAAATATTACAGCGTGCAGATTTGCCTTTTTTAGAAATATCCCTTGAGCACTTATAAATGCTGGCATCGTATCCCTTGAGCACTTATAAATGCTGGCATCTGAAGTTATCAGCAACTAGATGATAAAATTGCTTTCAGCTGATGACATTATGCCCCTTATTGCATTCCATCCTTGATCAGTTGTTTGGTTCGTTAATTGGTTCATGGTTAACAGAAAACCAGTACATGAAAAGTTAATTAGTACTGAGGCAATGTCAGTAAAGTGCCATATTGAGAAACGTGCCGTGACATAGACCAAGGTTTTATGGACAGGATTCAACATACATCTTACCTATTTCAAGTCGAGCATTTAAAGCACCTGCCTACAAACAGAAACTTTGATTCTTATTGCAACTTGTCTTGTTTGATACTCTTCAGATTGGGCATAATGCATTCAGTTATTGACAGAAAGCAAAACAGTGTGTCAGACCTATTAAAATAAAAATCTTCAAAATAAAGGAGATTTGACAGGCACTGATAAAAGTTTGTGTTCTGGTGACCTTCTGAATGCCTAATCTGTTATTTTCAACGATCTAATGATAAAGTGTTACATTTTAGTTTTAGGGAATTATAGTTAGTAATGATACGTTATGAATGACATTTCTCACTCACAAAAATAAGAGAGCATAATTTGATTTGTCACTTGGAAAGTTAAAAGAACATTATCTCATGTTGGTGCCCATCAGATCTGTTTATTATAGCTTATAAGTAGATCTCAATCTATTTTAATCAAACTGAACATCATGTATTTACTGTCACTTGTCAAATGCCATTTTTTGTTACCCTCTCAGTGAAATAAAAATAAAATGTAATTTTTACTCCCCTAAAAAAGAGTTCCACTTTCTTTGTTGTTAATATCATGTTTTTCACAGACAGGTAATGTTCACAGTAATCTGTCTTAATTGTAACAAAATATATACCTTTTCAGGTATGAGTGCTGTCCGAAATGGTGAATGGACATTTTGGAAGCCTCAGTGGATGCTCGGTCACAATTCCATGGAGAAAACACTTGGAATCTTTGGCTTTGGACGTGTAGGCTTTGGTGTTGCACGGAGAATGAAACCATTTGGCGTTGCTCGCATTATTTATAATGATGTTTTTGATGCTGCATTTGCACGAGACTTGGCGACACGTGTTTCATTTGATGAGCTTTTGAGTCAGTCGGACATACTTTGCTTATGTTGTGCTGTCACACCACAGACAATTGGGAAATTCAATAAGAAAGCATTTTGTAAAATGAAAAATACTGCTGTTTTGATCAACACATCTAGAGGAAAGATTGTTAACCATGATGATCTATATGATGCTCTCAAAGAGGGCCAGATAGCAGCAGCAGGTTTGGATGTCACATCACCTGAACCTCTTCCTGTAAACCACCCCCTTTTGACCCTCCCAAACTGCGTTATTCTTCCACATATGGGAACTAATACATGGGAGGCCAGAACAAGTATGAGCATCAATACCGCAAAGAACATTTTAGCTGTTCTAGATGCAAACTGAGCAATTATTCGTAGACTATTTTAGTTTATGACTTGCAATGTTGTACAAATTAGCACCCTATTGGCACTAATTATATTTGCTAACTCAGTAGAAGTAGATGATGATGACTTCATGATACAGATAAGTCAATTTACAATTAGTCCACAGCTTGTAAGTTGAAATATTCATTTATTAAATGTATGTCTTTACAAAGACAAATTTTATGTGCTTATATTCCAACACGTAAAATATATACCTTCATGAAATTTTTTTCTTGTCAGATTGCTTTGTTTTGGTGTTAGCACATATGAAATGTTATATCATGCTGAGGCTCCTTTAAATATGGCTGTATTTGATTAATGTTGTTTAATATATATATACCCATTAAAACCAATTAATTCCTAAATTATTTTGTTTGTTGTTTATTTTGTGTATATGGGGGTTATTTTTTGTGGGATTTTGCAAAATAATGCTTCACTTCATCAGATATAATAGGGTTCAGATTTGGTCAAATTAAAGTGCTATTGAACCTACATGCCTAATATTTGGACGTATTCCTGTGTGTGTTCATACAATCTCACATGACAACAATTTTGACACTGGTGACCAAGATAGTCTGGCGAGGATCATCAGTAAGATCGTTTGGTTATGATGATTTAGCTGAATTCTTCCATTAACCAAGATTACCAACACCTAAACAGCAAATTAAATATGAACTACTTTTTTGCCAAAATGTACCCCAGTATGTTCATAGTTGTCACCATACAGCGGCTGTTATATAAGGGTTACTCAAGGTATCTTACTCCCACAGGGCAAGTTTATAAGAATGGAATCTGAAGCATATTTGGTAACTAATCTTTACATAAATTTGTGGGAAAAAATTCAATTTCATGTCAATGTTTTATAGTGCTTTCACTTTCAATTTTAAGATTTATAACTGTAGTTTGTCGAAAGTTGATTTGTACCATGTTCTGAAAAAAGAAATAAAATTCTAACATTTTTATTGAACAATCTATAGTCCTCTTGGATAGTTGAAAAATTGGGAGTCGCCTAACCGGTCACTCTCTTTTTGGGGTTCTGTGTTATACTTGTGCCCTTTGGATGAAATGAAGAGTGAACATATCCACAATTTTTATTAGCAAAAACAAATTACCCATAGCAAAGAGACAGCTAATGAAAATTATTGTTATTTCTACCAATGTGTTGCAGATAGTTAAATCTTACGAGAAGTTTTTGTTGGTCAGCATGATGTTATCAAACTTTAGTCAAATATCTTCATAACACAATAGATATAGATAAATAATAACACAATATAGATAAATCATAACACAATAGCTGTAGATAAATCATAATAGATTTAGATAAATTGTAACACAATAGATATAGATAAATAAAAAAACAATATATAGATGATCATGGGACAGATGTTTAGGCTATAAATGCCTTCATTATTGCAAGTGTTGGGGATCTATCAATTGACATTTGTAAACAAAATTGTAAATGTCTACTTCTGCATGTTGTGTGGGTGTGTGTGTGTTTATGTATGTATATATATGTGTTAGAGAATTTTTAATTCGTACTCTACCCAGGTCCGCAGGTAAACGGCACCCGTCTCCTTTCCTGCACACACCAGCCCATATTCTGTTACGACTAAGCACGCATCACCAAAAAATGATGTGGTGGAATCAGTGTTAAATGCACTCGTGTGTAGCAGACACACTCGCATGATGACCTAGTAATTAATTCTCATTGACACAGTCAATCTGGATTCCTATGAAAGAAATCAAGGTATATAGGATTAATTAATCATTTTTTGGTGATGCGTGCTTAGTCGTTGACAGAATGTGGGCTGGTGTGTGCAAGCAAGGCAGTGGGTGCTATTTACCCATGGACCTGGGTTCGAATCTCCATAGAGTACGAATTAAAAATTCTCCAACTTGTATGATAGTATTATTTGTATTAAAATGTTAATTCTTCCTATTATCAAGCATTCTTCTGCAGAATCTAGGGATAGCACGTTCCGTTCTGTTTGGTGTATATTTATAATTCTCTCTCTCTCTCTGTATATATATATATATATATATATATATATATATATATATATATATATATATACAAGCAGAACTTGTTTGAGTCCTGATTTGGGTGAGTTAACCTGTTGAATATTATGTACAAAAAATGGGTTAGGGTTCTGATGCTGGAGAACTAGACATTAGTTGCTGTTAATCACAGTGGAACAGATGTGACCCATGCTTGGAACTATTTATAGCTCTCTGTCACCTGTTTAATTATATATCTATATCTATTTTATATATATATATATATATATATATATATATATATATATATATATATATATATATATATATATATATATAAGAGAGAGCATGTAAAAACACTTGTAGTTTTATAGTTTCTGCAAGACCTGCTGTAGCTTTTCCCCATATATTCCTGTGGGTGGTGGGTGGAATGCACTCATTATGCAAATAGTGGTAAAGATGTTTTGATAGTCTCAAGAGGAGGGGTTCAGGGGCTGTCTGAAATGGGGTCATACTGTTTTTAATCAAAAGTTCTGGGCAGGCTTACGTTTTCAGTGCCTGAAACGGTAAAAAAATACAGGAAAAAATTTGAATGCAGTTTTACTGAGTAAACTGAGGTCGGATATTGAACATGCAAAACAACATGAGATAATAGACCTCTGGTAAGAACTCTAATTATCCCAAGTTAATTAAATAAGAGATGCATTGTATCAGGTATCCATGAGATGTGTTGTCTTCTGATTAGCTGAGCATATTTAGCAAGCTGATCCATTTCATTCCACATCAACCCATGGCATATTTGCCTAGCGGAGCCATTTCATTCCACATTAGTCTATAGCATATATAGCTAGCTGATCCATTTCATTCCACATCAACCCATATTTGCCTAGCGGATCCATTTCATTCCACATTAGTCTATAGCATATATAGCTAGCTGATCCATTTCATTCCACATCAACCCATGCCATATTTACCTTGCTGATCCATTTCATTCCACATCAACCCAAGGCATATGTATCAAGCTGATCCATTCCACATCAACCCATGGCATATTTACCTAGATGAACCATTTCATTCCACATCAATCCAATGTTATTTAGCTAGTTGATCCATTTCATTCCACATCAATTGATGGTATATTTACCTAGCTGATCCATTTCATTCCACATCAGTCCATGGCATATTTAGCTGGTTGAAACTATTCTGAACAAGTGCTTTCTTGTACCAGTACATAAAGAATTGCTACACTGCAAGCCAAATCAGCTAACCAGTGACAGTTTTCATTATGGGACATGTTAGTTATTCGGTAAGGTGATTTCCAAGATGTCCATGGGCACTGACTCAGAATTACAAAACGTTGAATAGGAAACATTTATATGCAACATCTGTGGTTGTATATTGAGGCTGCCATGACTAAGCAATAGATTATGTCACCTTGAAACTCCACATTCTTTAAAAAAACTCTAAAATTTAAGAGATGAAATACAAGAACAAGTTTAAATGTGCTTTTAAGTTGGGAAAGCAATAATTGAGTGATTTTTAGATCTAGTCTCCAGTTAGTGTCAACCAAGGAACACAATATAGAAATTGGAGCAGACGTCAGGGTGATTATATATACAGCTCTGAGCATTTCACAATGAGCAAGTCATTATGAGAAGCAGTTGTTGATGAATGGTCACAAATAAAAGATACTCTCTTTGGAATTTGGTTTTAAAATGACAAAAGAAGTCCGATTTAAATGCTTAATTTGTTTATAAGAAAAATGTAGATAATGTATATGGTTTGTTCCACTTTGTCTGTCTTTTGATAATAATAATGATTTTACTTGAAAGTATTTTTTACAACAATAAAAAGTTATATTTTAAAAAATTGAAATATTTACTCAAACTTTCCACTTTATTCATAACGTTTTGATGTAAATAAGTTATCTGCCAACATGAGAAATGTTTCCAATGTGCACAATTTATGTTTTACCAATGATTTGTTAATTTTATGATCTACTTTTGAATGGCTGGTCATATTAGAGTTATCATGTTGGTACTAAATGGAAATCTGATATCCAGTTTGGCACCCACCCTGAAAATCTTGATATCGTAATTCTTAAAAAATGGAAAGTCATACCAACATGGGGTTTCCAACAAAATACTTCTTACGCTGTCTGTTGGTTCTAAATGAAAATGGTGACAATCTGACATCCAATATGTACACCACTGCATCTAATCTGAAACTTTTTGTTACCGCAAAAGAATACCAGAGACTGTTTCAATACTCAGCATTTAAAAGGAAGAAATTGTAAAAGTGTATTCGTGCTCACCTGCTGCAGGTCATATCGATATAGCTTTGGCGTGTTTAATGTTTGACCAATTAAACAAACCTTAGCAGGCAGAAGCATATATCTATGTCTTGTCCTACCTGGTTTCCAAAGTTTGATGAATTTATTTTTTTAAATTTATGCTAGCTGTAATTTTAATAAAATTTGAATATATACCCCAAATTTCATCGTTTAAAAGTTATGCATTAACATAAATGTCTACCTTACAACATCTGGATGTTTCTTCACATTTACTCGTTTCTTTCTTAACAGTGAATTTACTTTTTTATATCAGTTTTGTTTTCAAGTGGGGCTGGAGTCGAGTTACTGCAAGTCACAGAGAGATAAGAACATTCTGAACCAAGTCACTGGCATGTTTAAATTTGACCAGTAGAAAGCAAAAAGGATACATTATGTGACATGTGCTACTGTGTTTGACAAATTACGACGAATAATGTTGATTTTATTCATTTAAATTATTTAATTGTTATTTTTTCTAAGAAAAATCATTTTTTTCTTTTCAGGATTGTTTAAGTAGATATACCGTATTTAAAGTATTTTTTTTTTTTTTTTCATCATGTATCAGCCTAAAATGTTTCGTCCAAAGCCACTGAGTTTCAACACAATTTCTTCTTTCTCTGTCGCCTGTGATTGAAAGAATAATAAAAAAAAAATTATATATTCCAAACCGCGACAAGTCATAGAGCCAAGATAATTTTGTGAAAGGTTTGCATGTTTAATGTGATACCAATATATAAAGATTATTTAGAACGCAGAATGAAATAACTTGTTTTGCAAATTTATTGAGATAAATGTTGATTTTACTTAATTAAAATTTTTCTATGCAACTTTATTACAGTCAAATAGATTTACACACTAAATCCTTGCCTCAGTTGCTTGCGACTGGATATTTTTACATTTCAAATCGCTAAAGAAATATCTTCACGGCAAGTTTTACCAAATCATACATTGGCTGTAACCGCCAGGAACCGATTATAAGACTCAGAACATTCATTCACTTTTGTTGGCATCAATGTTTACATTACAGAGAACATAACTATTTTGTGTACTAGATAGCCCAACGCACAACACAAGCTGTGTGTGTGTGTGTGTGTGTGTGTGTGTGTTAAAATTAAACTGGTACACTGCTTAAAGAATTCAAGTGGAACGGATCACATGCGTCGAGAATTAAAATAAATGCACAAATTGACAAGAATCAGTGCAAAACTAAGTTTCGACTGGTCTGTGAGCTTTCGACTCTCGCTGAGCTTGGTCAAAATCAGTTACAAATTAGACTCGAGACAAACAGCAGTCACAATAGAAAGCGTTGAATTTGACCCAAAAATTATATGATTACGTCCAATAGAAGTATTGTTTGATAATTTTCGCTGCCTCGACTTATGACGTACAAAAGGAGGAACAATAGCGCCATCAGTTTTCTTAACATAAAGTAGCGCCATCAGTTTCTTAACATAAAGTAGTTAACCATACATTATATCCCGGATAATACATTGTTTCTGTAATAATAATAATAATAATAATAATAATACCAACAAAAACTAAAGTAATAAAGAAAAAGAAAGATCAACAACAACAAAAACCTGTTAGTAATTATAAGTGAGTGTGTAAATAATAAATAATAAATAATATGAAAGTGTACAGAAATAGATGACAATTTTATTTGCATGTGGATGTCCTTTTGAAGTCTTTTTTGGTGCATTTTGAGAAAATATACATCTTTTCTTAAGATTGAATTTTTTTTTTTTTTTTTTTCAAAATAATTAATATGTATTACGTTATTTGTCATGATTATTGAATATTTCCCGAGGAGGATACAAGGATATTTTGAAAACATCCGTTCATCCATACATCTTGCCTTCTGCAACGTAATCGTGCGTAATCACACATAATGTGGTAATATATTTTGCCCGTGATCTGATAAAGAGATCATGCATACGCCATAACGTACGACGGTCTGATAAAAAGATCATGCATATGCCATAAATTCCCACGGTCTAATAAAGGTGTCCACGGACATGATCAACTCGATTATTTGAACCAAATTATTCTGTATTATTTAAATCACGGATAATATTTTAAAACTACTGCTTTGCACACTTATGTCAAACCA
This sequence comes from Megalonaias nervosa, assembly GCA_016617855.1. NCBI lineage: Eukaryota > Metazoa > Mollusca > Bivalvia > Unionida > Unionidae > Megalonaias > Megalonaias nervosa. The sequence continues at coordinate 47,340 of JAECUM010093172.1, forward strand.
CCCCATTCCTATCCCCCACCCGACCCCCCTTAACAACACATGCTCAATAAATGGAAAGTGGTCATAATATTACCAAATAAAATAGATTATTGTCGTGTACACTGTTCTCTTTACATCAAACGTTCAGGGTACACCATTAACCGATAATAATCAAACTTTCTCCGGTTTGAAACTGATCAAGACAGTTCAATACTGTCGTCCACACTGTTCTCTTTACATTTTCTTTTGGTTTTTAGTCTTTCATGTATGAAAATTAGAAACAATTCAGTGAAGGAGCACTCTTTGACTTCAGGAAATAAAAATAGCCCATAAATACGCATGTCTAATAAGTCAAATATAGATGACGTCCTTTAACTATGTAAAATGAGCAAAACATACGTTGATTTGTAGTGTCAAAACTTGTAATATAATTAAATTATATTTCCCATTTATATTCAGTAATTTTCATTATTTTTTGGAATGAATGTTATTGATGATAACTTATTTTTTTGGTCTGATTCATATTTGATATTCTGTGTTCATGTTCAATGAATGTATTCATACAAAATATTTCCTATAGCAAATTGCAACATTTGACACTCCACATTAACTTGCTGTGGTTGACTACATATTCGCAATTTTAAATCACATGGAAATAGGCAATCACTGAGGTCAGGAATTAGGACTATACAAGAGCTATTTAAGTAGCCTGGTACCCAGACCTCCCATGATGTTGCGAATACGAATGCGGAGCATCATGGGTTGTCAGGGTACCATGCTAATATCTTAGGGCCAGACCTTACACGAAATGATGAATTCTCACGAACTATCTACCGAAGTTAATCTTTGCTGACCCAACGATACATTCGTCACTGGTACGATGAGCAATTGAGATTTGGCGTGTAATAAAATTATTTTAGTTGATTTTGTCAAAAGAAATTCGATATAATTATTAAACATCAATACCGAAAAGTAGATCTTAACGAGACACACTCAAACCCATGGTTAAAGATGACAGCGGAGGACCATCGAGAAATGATATGTACAAGCAGGTTGTATGAGATATTGACCGTTACCTTTATACACATGTGGTCTTCATGTGCAGGTGGTTGTTATAGCAGGTTTTACTGTATTTTACATCATAAACGATTGCTTACATCAGTTAATTTATTATCCAGTATTCTAACTCTGGATACGTACAACTATCATGCAACTATCATGCAAGTGCTTTTTTCCCGTTAGACATGTCACTGAAGCACTCATTTTCCCCGCTGATCTAGTCGCTCGTCAGGACCTAGTTCAGGAATGCTTATGAATTTCATCAGAACTCCTGTATAACTATGGGCGTCCGCAGGAATTTTTCCAGGTTGTGGGTGGGTGGTATGTACTCTCT